>OZ024903.1:93576787-93606787 GCA_964017125.1 Flabesymbios commensalis | reverse complement strand
AACTTCAAGTGGGTGAAATAATTGAATAATTTGGCGGTTATAGGGTTAAATTACGTATATACTGACCATATTGACAAAACACCCAAAGCGAGACGATGCATTACTATTTTATTTTCTTTCTAGCTCATCTTGGGGATACATTTCTTCTTCAAAACGCACGTACTATCCTATCCTTATTTATGAATGCACACCTATCTCTTCGAAAGGATTTACATCCTTTTTCTGGATTGTATCCTCCTGGTAAGGCACATACTGTTCAAGATTATGTTGAGAATACACATCTTCTAGCTCATCTAAGAAGTACGCACATACTTGTCCACAGGAACTCACTTATAGCTTTTACCTGTGTTACTAGTGGAAATAAATGCAATAGTCAGACAGCCAAAGCTGTTTTTTTGGCCTAACCCTGCATCGGCTGTTAAAGTTTTTTTTGATGGATTATAACTCATCAGGTGTTCTATGAAGCATGTCCGCCGGATATCAAGAGAATATCCTTGAGCATTTTGAGAAAAATGACAAAATCCAAGGTCAAAGTTCAAATTTCAAGGTCAAATATATATTTTTAAAAAATAGAGCTATAAACAAGTGCAATACCTCTATTTCATCTAATTTTGACTGAAAAAATCATTTTTTATATTATTTTGATGATTCAAGCTCATCTTCAAGGTCCATAAGTCGATTTCAAGGTCAAATTGTTAAAAATGTCATTTTTAACAAACATAATTGGGAACAAATATAATAACTCATTTTGGTGTGATTTTGACTACATAATTTATTTCTAATGATGTTTTGCTGATTCAAGGTCATCTTCAAGGTCAAAAGGTCAATTCTAAGGTCAAAACTGTGAAATGGTATTATCAACAAATGGAAATAACAGCAAGTGTAATACCTCTTTTTGATGTGTTTTTGACAGAAGAATTAGGCTGTGGTACTATTTTGATAATTAAGGGTCATCCTCAAGGTTAAAACGTAAATATTAAGGTCAAATAAGCGAAAAAATGATTTTCAAGGTCAAATATGATATTTCTAACTAATTTACCTGGGAACAAGTGTAATACCTCTTTTTCCGTGTACTTTTGACTAGAAAATCCATTTCTGGTATTATTACCATGATTCCATATCATCTTCAAGGTCAAAACGTCAATTTCAAGGTCAAATGAGCCATAATGTGATTCTAATAAATACAAGTAAGAACCAATTTTAATGTAATTTTTACTACAGTAGACATGATAAGAGCCCAAAAATGGGCAAATCCTCACTTTTGGGGCAAGCATGACACTTGGCATCGATGTTCCATAGATCCATTAGAAAAGTTTTATCCAAAGAGACAATTCATATCTATTTCTAAAGAGCCAAAAATCCGCCAATTTCCCAATTTCCAAGATGGCCAAGGTCACACATTCTGTTTAAAAGAAAAGAAACATTGTCTACAATAGGGTTTTAAGGTATGTCCGACTTAGTGGTATGACTAAACATGGCCGACCGTTGTATAAGATGAAACAATAAATTGATATCATCTTGCGACAGAAGTGAAGCAAATTCATGATGTTGGTGTCCATCATAGGGCTTTCAGGTAGGCCTACGCCACCAGAAAATAATATTAGAGATGATAGAGATCGCTAAATCCAAGATGGCGGCTATAAGGCAAACAAAAGTGCAACCTCGGTGCTGCAAAATGCAGTGGGCAGGTCGTAAACCTATCCACCATAACGAGTGATACCACTTTTTCAGCTCATCTTGGTGTGAGGGATCCATTTTTGATATAATGTTGTTTTGTGTATCAGAATAATGTATGTACAACTACTGTTTTCTATCTGTATTTCTATCTTGAATTGCCCATAACTTATCTTATAAATATCAATTCAGCCGAGGTATTAGTAAGTTATATTTACAGTATTAAAGTACATAGAAACTAACAACAAGAATAACATAAACCATAGTACAGTCTGAATGTAACACAACATGTTCTACTATTTAAAAAAATGTGTAGGTGCAGATTATGTTACTTTAATGTGGGCTGCGTTGAAGCGGCTTGTCATAAGCCTTGTGTGGGCCTCCTTTGTAATCTTAAAAATTGCATACATGTATATGTAAAGTATCAGATACACAATGAAGATCGGACTTTGAAGATCTTTCTTCTAAGACTTTGATGGGAGGCTTGGTTTCATCGGTGGTTTGCCATGATATGTCAAATCTTGGCATGGTAGTTCCTATGGTAGTCTTGCTGTGCTTTTGCTTAAGTTCATTTCAGAACTCTAGGTTTTGATTCATGTGCGGATATTATCTCCTGATAAAGCACTTGCATGGTAATATGACCAGATTCAGTACCTGAGATAGAGGATCGATCAATAAAATCTCTATAGCTCCATACGTATTCTGAATGAATGTGCTTGGGACAGGGACTACATCTCACATAGCTATTGTATATGCGACAAGAATTTCCCTATACCTTCTTACATCATAGTAACGGCATATGACATATATGAAACCCATATGGTTTGTTGTTGTTTACACTTCACAACTAGGGCTCTTTCCATACTGATATTGTCCAAATGAAGAACTCACAGGGGTTTAAATACTCCCGTGCAATAGTTGGTTGTATGCTATCTGGAAATGACAATGCAGTTAGTTGTGCCATTTACGGGTAGCCCATTCAAAGTATACTGTATTTTCATCTATAGAATTATCTATATATGCTGAGCTGAGCCAGGATAACTTCCTGAGGATGGTGGGATGAATGAGGTAACACTGCCTTCCAGACACCAGATTCGAAATTTGGGCCCTAGTGGTCTGAGGCCGAGCACGTCATCTCTCGGTCACAGAGGCATTAAATCTTTACAAGTGAGCGAGGAAGTAGCAATTTTTTTAAAACTTGAATACCAGTGGGGGCACGAACCCGCGACCTCCGATTTTCCGAGGAATATTTTTTCCAAGCAGGCAGTTTTAACCACTGCACCAGGGCCCCCGCCCTGTTCAAGACCCATTGATAGCTGTCTTTCTATAGCCATCATCGTGGTTATTATGACCCATTTATAGCCATAGCTGTCTCTCTATAGCCATCAGTCATAGCGTCTGAAATGTTTTATGACAACGCCACAATGTTTGAAGCAACTAAAAACTCTATAGCAGACACCACAATCATCGATGTATCTCAGCTCAAAATTCTGTACATTTATTGCCCTCCCATGGCCCTCTAGCCATTTTGTTACCATGATGACTGGCGTCTGGGTTTTTTCGGTTTGTAAAAAGTATCGGGAATTATTTCTAAAAATAGCACTAGATCAGGCGTATATGAAAACCCTATGCTAGACATACAAATCATGAACTTGATTATATTCTATTGAAAATTATATCAGAATAACGTTTAACCTTGAACACATGGCGGCCATCAGGGGCGTACCCAGGAGGCTGCTCAGGGTGCTCGACCACCCCCCTTAATTTCCAGAGTGGTCATTTCCCAACCAATAATTGAATATACAATTAATCCACCAGTGTCCGACATGTTGGTTCCAGCCCCCTCCAAACCTAAATATATACCTCTTCCCATTTAAAGGGCTGGTGTCTGGGATGCATCATTGGCGCCATTAACAGATTAAAGACTCAGATCAGACATTGACCTGGGCAAGTGCTAGCCACATTGCCCTTATGTGGCGAGAGTAGCAAAATCTTTACAATGCAAATCTTTAAAATTTGACCATTCAGAGTACCTAAAAATAGGAATTTGTTGCGACTGGTCTTCTTTCTCCTGTCCACCCTTAAGCAGTGTGAGATGGACACATTTTTCAAACATTCATTTTTTTCTTAAGAAACAGAAAAAAATATATCAACTTTGTGTTAGTCTTCGCCGTTGAGCGAGACTTGAAACAACGTTATGGAAAATAAATATGCTAAGATTGATGATAATTATCATAGAATACCTTGAAACAACGTTGTTCCAAAGTAGATATGCTAAGATTGATAGTAATTATCATAGACTACCCTACCCTATGATAATTATAACACACCACAAGCACAATACACAGTAGGCTATGAGGATCGCTTGGAACGGACAACGACTTAGAGCTGGGCGTGCTACTCTCCCAAGCACTTGCCGCTGCATAAAATGAAATAATAAGGACCACGGGATAAAGATTATTCCTCAATTACCATGATTCTTTCACCTGGGTGATGGCAAATTAATTTCCCAAGATATATTATCTCTGAGACTCAGTCTTGAGAACAAATGGATAAAAAACAGGGTCGCTTTTTCAATTTCCAAAATTTAATTGTTTTAGAGCCTATTTGAAATCGTCGTATTTTCTCAGTGCAATACATAGACCTCCAGTATAACCACTGACACGGAATAATTCAGATACAGCTGTTTCTTTTTTACCAGAGACGAAATCAATGATAATAATTGAAAATTGGCAGTAAAGTTGTTTTAAAAATGTGGAACTACAACCAATACTAACAAAAATATCTGATATAGGCCTAACTGATGATGAGCTAGAATATAACATTTGCATTAAAAAATATTCTGCCATAGGGGAGGGTGGCAAATTAGTAGGCCCTGAGGGTGAAATAAAAATAAATATCTCAGGAATTTTAAGTGATCATTAGTAAACGTTGTAAGCATTTTAATGGTCCACAACTTTTTTCAGTGACATGTTATCACTTTAATAGATGATTGTTGCATAATTAGGCCCTACATAATTGCATAATCGGCATTCCACAAACAAGGTTGCATATAATTATTATCACAATGAGGGTGACCCAACGTTTGATTAATATTATTGTTGCTTCACCGTCTGCTACGCTGGCCAAACATTAACGCAACATTGGATCGACAGCTGTTTATTTTTATCTAGCTCATTTAATATGCCTAGTAGTTCGCACTCGTTAATAAATAAGCTAATGATCATGTTCATGGGTTTTTTCCATTATGTGGTTGTGTTAGCTTAAATAGTTGGACTAGTGTAGGCTAGGTTAATCTGTCATTAAGTCAAAACTGACATTTCAGCCAGTATATCATATCTTCGTTTTACAGCAAAGATACCACGAAATCGCACTATTTGATGATATGAATTTATTGCTTTACCTTGAACACATGGCGGCCATCTTGGATTTTTTTACCCACAATGCAATGTCTAAAATATTTTCTGACAACACCACTGTCTCGGACATACCTTAAAACCTTATAATAGACAATATGAATATGCCTCTTGTGTTGAAAATGATATCAATTTATTGTTTGACCTTGGACAAATGGTGGCCAACCGATATCAACCGATAGATGTTCAATTACACCTACGAATAATAAAATGACTAACCTGAAAAGTACAAACTCACTTGTACGGTTATCCACAAAACTATGTATGTCAGGAAGCAATCGTTAACATGTTAGAGTATCAATCACATTTTATGGTTTAAGTAAATTTCAAGTAAATAATTAAATTAAAATAATTAATGTTTCCGAGTCGAAAGTAAAGGATGAAAACAGAAAAACTGTAGGTAATGTGATAGATCTATTGACAATGTAGGAAAACAGTCACAATTTAGAATTCTCGCATGACGAATTAACTGATATGTTAAAGTATGTTTGTACATATATGATTTTTATATAGACACCTGACACCAGATTAATTTAACTTTGTTTGTTAATTTTTTGTTCACAATTGTATAATGTAATATGCTTTTTGAACGAATTCAATACAGATTTATTATAATGTAGCCAATATTAAGGGTGGATAATTTTCTTTTTATCGTGTTTATCGCCCGAACTATCAATAAACACAAAGTCTAGCTCATATAATGGACTGATTTTTTCCAGTTCCACCGTACTCTTGCATCAACCTTTTCATGCCTGAATTTACCATTGTAATCTTCATCTACTACAAGCCGCGAATTGCAATTGTCGACTTGTAGTTGATAAAGATGATTGAAGTGGGTGGCGAATGGAAAAAAATATCGTTATTGTGAAAACAGGTCCATGAAATTTCGTTTTTAAACTCTTGTGTGTACGAAATTAAGTCACTGTTCAAAGACAGAAAATGATGCTTAGATGGATCGTGATGGCTTAACCCTTTTTAACTTGAATTCACCATTGTCATCTTCATCCACTACAAGCCGTGAATTGCTGTCGCAATTCTCGACTTGTAGTGGAAGAAGATGATTTGATGTGGCTTAAAAATTAAAGAATATTGTCATGTATTGGTAAAGCAGTTTCATGAAAATCTAAAGCCCATTATTGTAGGAAAATTAAGTCTGTGTTCACGGATGTAAAATGATGCTTTAATGCAACGTGAGGGCTTAGGGAGCTAAAGGGTTAACTGAGTGAGTAGTTGAAGGAGTGAATATTGCTCTACGTCGCTTTGCGCATATCATAGCAATATCACGAGAGAAGAAAGCCCTGTCCTTATCGAATTATTTCACAGGTTTTATAGTACACAATTCAATACCATAGTAATGCAAATCCCAGTTAATTGAACGGTTTGGAACACCGTATATGAACAACTACCATGACAAGCACTCGACAAGCACTCGAAACGAGTTTCGAGCCACAGTCGAACCTAACAAGCCGTCGGTTGCCGGCGTGAATCTGTAAAAAAGTAAAGAACTTCCACGAAGGAGTCTATCTTGTGGAGTTGTTTGGACATTCTTCGTATATCAATAGGAAAGAAACCATTTGATTTTGTAAGTGAATTAAGTATCTAATTACATTGTTTAGTGAGGGTTATTCCGTATAGGATAAAGCCCGAGTAGCTCTACATTCTTAGCTTTTAAAAAGGTCGAGGCCGAAGGCCTAGGCCTTTTTCAAAGCTAAGAATGTAGAGCTCAAACACATCCGACGATAATGATGATCCCTCATAATCAACAGCTCGGTCACACCTGACTGATTATAGCACCATAGGCCTACCATGATAATTGGTCTGTACTTGATCAACAACAACTCTCTATTCCCGGCTTAGAATGTCGTGGTCGGACAAAGAAAATAATGTAGTGGTGTGTTTTAATATCCATGGTGGCCTATGTTTAAATATCGCGATGTCTTCCTGTTAAATTGTCGTACATGTTAAACATGTCAAAATGTAAATTTCGATACCAATCACACTTCTCTGTTAAATTTTATTAAAAATATATCACTATACATAGGTTACACGACATGATGACGTCATATACAAATTGGATTTTATCACGCTAATTTTAACTTCAATATTGGATGCTTTTCCAGGAATGCGGGGGTAAACTTTCTCAGCTCTTCTTTATCCAGTCTGTTTAATATGAGATTCCAAAGCTTGGGAAAATTTTCCGGTTTTTTTACGTGCACATAGTGGTCACTGAGTGGACGGGCGTCGTCTTTAAAATGCTCAATTGCAGTGTCCTCCTTCAAACAAAAGTTACTCAGCATGTCAATGTACTCCATTTCTGGGACTTTCGCCGTGAGAAGGCCAGTTATGTACACATCGTCTATCCAGAAAAATGGCGTCTTGGCCGCAGCCTTGTGCATAATCGGGATTATTTCTCTGGAAAGCGCGTAGCTCAGTCCAGCACAGTAGCGAGGGAAAAAGTTCTGCCCAGGAAACTCTGAATATTTAACGCACCACTTCATACACTTAGATGGATCCCTCAGGATGGGCATCGTCTTCCACTGAGGGCAAACCACTAAACGCTTACGGTGCTGGTTCAGTTCAAGGATATCTGTGATCTTGAAGATGTTGATGAATGCATCATCGTCAGCCTTCACTGCGTACGCGGCTTTCTGGCAGTGGGTGGACACCCATTTCAGCGCCAGTAAACCCTTGTATGTTAAATTCTGATAGTGATCCACAAAATCACCCTGCAGGATATCACCATATTTAGACATTTCACCCTCCACTTCTTTCTGGTCAGCCATGTTTTCAGGCTGTCCCATCACAAATAGCAGTTTAGTCCTGTTGTCTTTGAACATGTTTCTCTGCGCCCAGGTGGAGCGTAGATTATATCTGCGGTCACTGTTTTGTGGGGAGGAGTGGACATATATGAGGTATTTAAGACCTTGCTGTTCTGTACAGAAGTCAGGGTTGTGTATGACCCAATTGACATCGTGGGGTACGGGGTTGTTGGTGGCGTCAGATCCAATAGCAGTGTTTTTATCCAGCACCTTCATCAGCTCGTTCATGTCCAATGACAGCACCAGGTCCACCTTCCCATTATCACTGGGGTAGACGTTCTTGATGGCCACATGGACACTCCCTTTACTCTGCTCATCAGCCACATGTTTGATCACAGTACCAGCATTTATAAGCTCCCTGGTTCCAACAGAAGACGCCTCAGGCATTCCATATATAAACATCTTCAGTGGGATGTAGATTGAGACCACTGCTATGGACAGCAACAATAGCTTCGTGGCGTTCTTGGATGCGCATGAAAAGTGCACCATTTTGAAAGCAAACTGGCGCCCTTCAAATGTCTATAGTCTCACACATTCAAGTAAGCAGGGGACTAAATATTTTTAAATGTCCTACAGACAATCTTCATCATCGACTTGTTGCATAGTCTTAAGGATATGTCATCTCCTCTTCATGTCACAACACAATATACCATCTGTAACAATCATATTAAAAAAATATATATTAATAAAATAGACAAGAATCGTCTGATATAAAATAAACAAATTTAAAAGTATCTTTCCGTCTATGCTACTTAATGACAAAACCATCAAGTTAATAGTGTATGGAATTGTAAATGAAATAGAAGCCAAAAAAAGATACACTAAATTTCCTGCTACATAGATGAAATATAAAAATAATTTACTTATATTCTTTTTATAATGTTTAATTATTTCTATATGATTTTTCATTATTTGCAAAACAAACATTGAAACTTGGCGGAGGCTATTGACGGGGTGACCCTGCCAATACTACAGTTTCAACTGTTATTGACAGGGTCACCCTGTCAATAGTGCATTTAGAACTACTGCTGACAGGGTCACCCTGTCAATAATAGTTCAAAATGCAGTATTGATAGGGTCACCCTGTCAATAACTGCATTAACAAACTCTGCTGACAGGGTCACCCTGTCAATAGTGATCATTTATGTTTAATTGACAGGGTGACCCTGTCAATGGTTCATCAGAATATGTTGTTGACAGGGTGAATAACAACCAATCAGGAGCTAAGAAATGCAACCAATCAGAGCCTGTCTTACATCGGTTTTACCCTGTCAGCAGTGGACGTGATTGTGTTATTGACAAGGTCATCCTGTCGGTAGTGGGTGTTGATGTCTTATTGACAAGGTCAGCCTGTCAGCAGTGGGGGTTGATGTCTTATTTATCATGTTTACAGGGTCACCCTGTCAGCAGTGAGGTTTGGTGTCTTATTGACAGGGTAACCCTGTCAGCAGTGGTTGTTGATGTAATAATGACAGAGTGGGTGTCAGCACTGGGTGTTCATGTCATAGGATACTTAGTGTATGGGCGAAAATAGACGGTTTTGAATAGCCCTAATTTCGGTTTATTGGGGCGCAGTCCTGAAGTTCGCTTGCCCGAATGACTGCAGCCAGATTGAGCGTGAGCGTATTTGTGATCATATGAGTGATGCACAACCTTCTGCGATAGCCTTCTATTTGCAGCAGCAACGTTCTTGCTGCAGAGTACACTAAATTCTACTTGATGGCTAGATTTGAAAATCCACTTTTCACACATTGAGAAGGAGGCACCAGCCTTTATTCTCGCAGCCATTTTAACAACACGTGTGCCTTTTGCTGGGAAGGTGGAGGCGTGATGTGTGGGAAGCACTGATTGGCTAATCACCTACCTGTCAATAGCGCGTATAAATGCACTATTGGCAGGGGTGTCCCTGTAAATAGCAACTGCGTTGAAACTTTCCATACAGCTCGCCATTTGTGCTATTTAAACGGACATTGAGGTATGGCCCCCGGCCCTTGAATGTTCGAGGTTATTAAATAGTATTAAATGACATACCGGTAATTATACAGTTTGAAGCATTTTATCCAACATCATGCAGTACGAAAATAATATAAAAAGTTAACCAACGAGCGAGTGTTATGATTGTATTAGCGTTTGTCCTAAATGAACAGTAGTGATGTAAGTGTCTAGTTTAGCTTGTTTAGCCAATGAGTGTTAATCACTCACTGACACTCAAACTGGTGTGACATCTCCCTTCTCTTCCGACCCTTAGTGCCCCTTAAACATATACATATATCCTACCCAGTCTGTCTGCAATTGACTTTACATGGCTGTGTTTAGGATAGTATCAACAGCTAAAAAATGAGGATAATTCCATTTTGGATCAACCAAAGGAATTTCATTATGAGTTAATTCATGCCTGTGATTATGCGTCATTTACCATGTAAGTAAGAACAATCTGATTATGACATAAACATTTTCAATTTCTACGTAAATAATCAAACATAAAAAAATACGTGGAAGACAGCGTTGATTAAAATATCAGATTGATTGACAGAGTCACTGAAGACAGGGTTGTACTTAGTTTTCGAACACAAGTGCATGCACTTATAGTCGAACATAAAATTATTTCCGAAAAACCCCAAAACATACGATTTTATTGACATATTTATGCGCGCTCACAGTGCAATATTGATTTTAAATAAGTCCATTAAGGATATTGGTCTCAGTTATCCAATATTTGTAAACAAGGCGTGTACTTATGATAATGTTTAAATACAAAGCCATTGGTGCCATAAACAACCAAAGCAAACACTAAACTTCCGACCGGCCTGTATTGGTTCGATGTTGGCCCAGCGTCGCAGACGATGGGCCAACATCGAACCAACACAGGATCCACATCTAGTGTTTTCCGGGACATTATATACATAGATCTCTCATTTATTTACCATAATTTTATACTCGTTTTACACTTGGATGAAATGAAGCATACGGGTGTGAAGTGCTTTGCCCGATGACACGACATAGAAACACAACGATCACTGCGCAAAATGGTGTCGTAGTCAAAATCAGTGATAGCAGTAAACGGCCGACAGCGCCTGATAGGCGGCATAAGCTGGCCAGTTTGACCAGAGATACGGTAGGTTGACGGTTCCAGCCAATTGCCACAGATACCGACAACGTAGCGTTTAGACTGTGACGTTGACGGGACCTGGTAACGACCACACGTGATGGTACGTTTCCTGGTACGCGAGGAGATGCCAAATATGCAGCCAAATATTCAGGAATCACCCCTCGCCTATTCACCAGAGGGCTCTTACATACATCCATAGGTTTTTTCAAGTTAGGTAAAAATATATGAAGGAATTCAATATAGCTAAATTTCACTATTTATTGATAAAAAGTCGTTGTTAATTTGACTCAGCTTGTTATAACAGCTGGTGATAGACAGATAGATAGTTAGATAAATCTTATTGACAATAAGATATAATATATTAGTGGCGTGTAAGACATAATAAATATGTAATATAAAAATATAAAAAAACAAAAATTGACAGTATTTAAAATGTACATATCTATAATAACTTGCTAAGGAATAATTATAATACTAATAGTAATGTTGAAATTCATGAAATTGAAATATGAATAAATATTACATAGGCCCTATTCCCCGCTTCGAAACCAGATATAAAATAACATATTATACACACATAGCTAAAAAAGACAATAAAAAGGTGTATTGGCATGGTTCAAGCATTTTTGTCCCAAAATGTGTTCGCAGTTTTTGTAGATTCATATTCAATAATCACATACAATATAAATCGAACAATGTCCCATATTTGAAGGCTTGAAATATATGTCCGCATTTTGTTATCCTGTGCATTATTTGTTTCACATAATCCTAACAATTCGGAGGTGAATTAATTTGAAAGCTGTTGCTCATAGCAATGATATTCTCGTATTTATTATAATAAGTTATGTATTTTTTTTTTGCAACTCAATTAACTATTTCTACGATATTATTTGCTATTCAAAACAATGTACCAAATACATTATAATCAGGTTAATCTGAATCTATTACTAGTCACCATAGATTATCATAATTACCATCCAGCAAACACGATACATTGAGAAATAGTTGGTTCAATGTTGAGTGAGTGTCGTAGATTGTGGAACAACTTTGATCCAATGGTGGTTCGATGTCTCGTTTATATTGGGCAACAGACAGACAGACCCGTGCGCCTTATTGACAATGATAATACGCATCTATACGATGTCCAGAGAGTGCAAATGATTACTTCTCAGTGTTTATACAATAATAATGATCGTACACCAGGAGCAGGAGCGCGCGTGGCCTATTCATGCCGTATCACCGCTGCCAACAACTCAGCGAGATCATTCAATACCTTGACCAGCGCCTGGCTCATGGCCCACAGAAATTATGCAATCGACGCTGACGCACCATCACTTTCCTTACTCCAGAGATGTTACGCTTTAATTTGGCACATAACACATAATGTTCCTTTTTGCGGCTGGGTCCCTCTCTAAATACTGCAGCTAGAGACCGCCAGCTGCTTCTCTAATGTACATGCAGGCCGTATATGAATAAATTTCGAAAATCACATCACCAAATACTTGTACATATCTGTATATAGATACCTAAACTTATTTTAATATATTTTCAATTAGATATAATCACACCTTACAATTATGAATATATTTGATTTAACATCCCAGCAAACACGAGACGTTGGCCCAATGTTGGGTTAATGTTGGTCCAGCGTCGAAGACGGTGGGCCAACATTAACCCAGAATTAGGGTAGCGTCTCGTGTTTGCTGGGATATTTGAAAGTCAACACTACAACATGCGATTCACAAACTACTTGTAGGCCTATGTATAATGAACGGTGATGTCGCATATGCAGCATGTGTATAGCTGTGTAGTTTATTAAAAAATGCGTGTAAATTATGCTCTCCCTCAATAATTTGGCTGATAATCTTTAGTCATAACTACTGTAAACATAACATTTGACACACAATGTTCGCACCTTTAGCTTCCACGGCTAAAACTCGTGTTGGTCAAGCAAACAATAAGGTGTGATAACACCTCTCCGTAATTAAAGTCTCGCCGCGATTAACACTTGGCTATAGCCTACCTTAACGCTTATTGCCGATAATGCATCCACGGGTACAGCGGATAATGGTAATTAAATACGTAATACATTTAATTATGTACTACAGTTTTTTAACATAATAATTGTTGGTGTAAAATTTCATAGTTAAACCGATAAATATTTGTTGAATCGACACATATATATAACCTGAATAAAGTGTTCTTTTCCATCTGGGCGCTGGACATCATAATACTACATGTTTGCACCGCGGGGATGCCTATTGTAAGCCTAATTATATGTTATAGCTGTTATAGCTGGTTTGTAATAATCACTGTATTGAATATTTTACCAATAAAAAAAATAATAAAAAATAGCGATTACTATACGCGTAAATTTTAGTTTAGTTTATTTAGCTTTTGACCAATACATATATGACTGACGTGGCATTCGGGCACTCTATACCAATTTTCCACGTGCCTTGGGGATGCTTATTTTTATCACATCTTCTTGATTCTTGATCTGATAATGTCAGATGAAGAGGAGGTGGTGGACGGGAGCTCCACCATCTGGCCAGTCAGATCTCCTCTGTCAATAGCTCAACCAGATAATTCACAGCGCCCGTGGCCTACAGACATTATGTAATTAACGCCGATATTGAACCCCACTACACCCGCCTGCCCACTTCACGCATGCCACAAGAGTTTGTAGAACAATAACACCCGTAGTGAACCAGATCTTGATAAAGAATTTTCTGATGAAGAAATCCTTCAAGCTATAAAAACACTTAAAAAAAACAAAGCCACAGGGAATGACGGCGTTCTTAATGAATATATATGTAGTACCATTAATATTTTTCTCCCTATTTTTTAAAATCCATTTAATTATATCTTAATGTCAGGAAATATACCAGAAGAGTGGGTAATAGGTAACATAATCCCTGTGTATAGAAATAAAGGAGATAGATCATCACCCGAAAATTACAGAGGAATAAGTTTACGTAGTTGCTTTGGAAATTTTTTTACCAGTTTAATTAACACCCGCTTGACTTACTTTTTAAATTCAGACCGGATTTAGGAGAGGTTATTCTACTATGGATCATGTTTTTACACTTAAATCGCTAATCGATATATTCTTACATAAAAAAAAGAAACTTTTCTGTGCTTTTGTTGACTTTAAAAAAACATTCGATACTGTGTGGCGATCTGGGTTATGGATCAAATTAATTTCTTTTGGAATTACAGGCAAACTTTTCAATGTTATCAGAAACATCTATAACAACATCAAGTCATGTGTACAAGTAAATGGGCAAAAATCTGATTATTTTAGTTGCTATACTGGCGTAAGACAAGGGGGAAACCTCTCCCCGCTTCTCTTTGCTCTATACTTAAATGACCTTGAATCATTTTTAAAATACAACCATGTAAATAATCTCAAGCTTAATGATAATATTTTTGATCAATTCTTAAAGATACAGATTCTTCTTTACGCTGATGACACTGTACTTCTTTCCGATAATGCTGATGGTCTACAATACTCTTTAAATTGTTTAGCTCGATATTGTGAACACTGGAAGTTACAAGTTAACACTAGCAAAACTGAAATTGTAATTTTCTCTAAAGGAAAGTTCAAAAAGTCTTATAATTTCACTTTTAATAATAATAAAGTAAATATTGTTGATTCCTTTAAATATCTCGGTGTATACTTTAACTATAACGGTTCATTTATTTATCACAAGAAATTTATATTTGGTCAAGCCCAAAAGGCTTTTTTTGCACTTTTGAAAAAATCAAAAGAACTTGAACTTCCCGTGGATATCCAACTTGAATTGTTCGATTACCTGGTTTTGCCAATTTTAATTTATGGCTGTGAGATATGGGGGTATGAAAATATCTCTATTTTAGACAAATTACACCTTAAATTTCTAAAATATATATTGTGTTTAAAACAATCGACACCAACCTGCATGGTGCTCGGTGAAACAGGTCGGTTCCCATTATCAATAGCCATTAAAACACGTATGATATCTTTTTGGTGCAAGCTAATAACGAGTGATGTGAACAGATTATCCACAACTCTATACAATTTACTGCAAATTTATAATGTTAATAATATTTTTACGTCGAAATGGCTTCAATACATTAAAACTATTTTAGATGAAACAGGTTTTTCTTACATTTGGACTCTACAAGAAATACCAAATATCAATACATTTCCGAACCAGATTAAACAGACACTACAAGATCAATACATCCACCAGTGGTCGGCAAATCTTAATCTTTCGAATAAATGCCGTTCATATAGAATTTTCAAACTGAAATTTGAGCTCGAAAAATATTTATGCTCCTTGTCACCTTTTAACCGAAAAATTATTTGTCGATTTAGAACATCAAACCATAGACTACCAATTGAAAGGGGAAGATTCTATGGCATCAATAGAGAAGACAGAACATGTGAATTTTGTAATTCTGATAAAATTTGTGATGAATTCCACTTTGTACTCGAATGTAATACCCTTATTGATATACGGCAAACTTTCTTACCGCCCTACTGTCAAAATCATCCTAACCATATAAAATTTAAAAATATCATGTCGGACACATCCTCTAACATTTCTAATGAATTAGCTAAATATCTGAAAGCTGCATTCAAGTTTTATAATATATATATCTAAACTCTTAAAATGATTCTTCAAATATAGGACTACTCTCTTGACTATATTGATGTATGTCCACTATTATCATTTGTCACCCTTTTCACCTTTTGCCATGTTTACTATACCGTTACATATTTATATACTTTTACCTTTTCTCATGTGGTAGCGTCGTGTCTGAAACATGGGTCTGCAGCAATATGCACAGTACCAATGTCTAGGACACGGTGCTGCCACGGGAAGATTAAAACTAATGTTATTGTATATCACTGTATATCACTTAATATTTCATGCTGTTCTTTTATTAAATAATGTATTTTTGATTAAACCTATATTATATATATATATATATATAGACATATATAGGGTATTTAAAAAATCAGTATGTTACATTCAATCATTGTACCTCACTACCTCACATTATTTTCTGCATTATGTTTCTTATGTATTTAAATATTTTATTTTATTACTATGTATTATTACCTTTAATATTGACTATTGTTACATGTATGTACTACTATTGCATACTCCAAGCCATGTATGGCCCTAGTTTAATAAACTATTGTCTATTGACAGCGCTTTTCATTCATAATAAATACTTGTACATATCACTGTTGGTTTATAATAAAACGGACATTAAAGGCCCTGTGAAGTGATTTCACCTGATCAATATAATTAAAGTATATATCACAATAAACTATCTTCTAATTTAGCAGATTATTCTAGTTCACTAATTATCAGTTACTTTCAAAAATAAAAACTGAAAATGTGCACGTTTTCGGTGCTGGGTGGATCTCACAACTCATGACTTCACACACAAAAACCGCCCATTATTGAATCTGAATTCACATTTAAACTGCATCGGGCATTTGTCATGTGTTAATATGCTAACTTGTTGTGCTGAACCGCCGCGTCACTAACATCATACGTGTTAGGAGGGGGTTCACTTATAATATGTTCACCGACTTTAATCACCAGATTAAGCAAGTTATATTTAATATGGTTTTACTATTCTACATCAATACACTATATGTGTACCCATAATATCAAGGGCTTTCTACAAGCAAGTTTAAAATTATTAGGAATAAAATAAAAAAAATACTAGTATCAATATATGTTATATGTGTTGGTTATAATAAAAATATATTTGATATGTTATCATTCAATCATTTAAATATCACTCCTACGGCTTAAACTTTCACACAAGTTAGCGTGACAATCACCACGATTAGATTACATGACCACGGACGATTGCACCGCGGTATCACACCCTTTAAAACCCTGTTCCAAAAGGCATGAAATACTTATGTGGTGAACAATATTCATTACAGTATATCACAGTGTATTGCACATCAGAAAACATGATGTCCTTCACAGTAATGTCACCAGGCTATTTGAAAATATAATCAGCGTCAATACACAGGACCGCACTGTAGACACAAACCTTGCGGCCACCAATTCCTCATAACTAAGACTACTTAAATGACTATAATAAATAATTAAACACAATCAGAACAACATATTTCAGTATAATATAAATATATATTGCATAAGATAATCTGCTACAGAAACATTGTGTAGCCGTACATGTGCCCATGGTAGTATTGTTCCGACAAAAACTGTGCTTTAAAGATACAAGAATCGTTTTCGTTGCCTGTAAAAGGTGGAAAGTGACCAAGCAAACGGACAATATTGCTACAATGACGGGCTGGTATCTTTAATGTTGGCCCGGTATTTGAACATCATCTAAACACTGCTTTCAATTTACTGACGGCGCCGAACATTGCGTAACTGCCCGCTAATCGCCTATAACACTTTAAGAGATCGAGTTCTCATTAGATTTATGTTTATTTAAAGTAATTAGGAAATTATTAAAACGCAGATAAATAATTCAAGGATTAACCAGCTTAAATAAAAGAGCTCAAATCATTTTGTCGCCATATAGCTTTAAAAAGTGTACTACACACATTGTAGACATTGGGTCAGCATTACACCAGCATTGATTTAACGTATTGTGTTTGCTGGGAATTATGAGGTGAATTATGCGATCACATTAAAGGCAGTGTTTATTATCTGTTACGTTATTATTTTCGCATTATTATAGTTGTCACATATTAGTTATATATTTAATGTGCTAATAACAAAATAAAAAGCTCAAATATAACAAGGTAAAAACTATACATATGACTTCGCACAGGAATTATAACAACAATTATAATACAGGTTATTAATTTCGCCTTATTTCGGAATAAAATTAAATATTTTTTAAAATAACAAAGTCTAAATTTTCGTGGTGCATATACATTAGATGAATTATATTTTATGGTTAAAATATATTTAATGTGCTAATAACAAAATAAAAAGCTCAAATATAACAAGGTAAAAACAATACATTTGACTTTGCACAGGAGTTATAACAACAATTTTAATACAGGTTATTAATTTCGCCTTATTTCAGAATAAAATTAAATATTTTTTAATATAAAGTCTAAACTTTCATGGTGCATATAAATTATATGAATTATATTTTATGGTTAAAATATAATAGGACTTATTATTTAAAAAATCACCGTTTAAATTCACTAACTTTTGATGAACTTGGCTAGTTCAAACTTTATTAGAACGATAGCCCATGGTTTAGAGACGATACTAAAATTAATCTGACAGTTAAATTCATCTCATCAATTACATTAATGAAATCATCTCCAGGATTAAACTATTTGCTGGGCATGTTTAGGGAAAAATAGCCATGCAACGGTACGTCTATTCTCAGTGGTGCCCCCTGGTGATTGTGCTAAAGAAGTCCAATGTATGCATCAGCTGATGCTTACTATGTACCGCCAAAGTTTTCCCCGCCAATTGCCTGCGATGCAGCCTCACGTCGTCAACTGTGGCACATAACACTGCACTATCTCTCCCCGACTGATGGTGACTATTTACTGTTTGGCGCAGTGGATGCCCCATTGTTGATAAGGGAGAAACATGATATTTCTCTCAAGAAGTATACAGGGGTTTATATGCAGGGGTTAAACTCGCGCCTTCAAACGTTTAGTGTCGAATCATGATGTATTTTGTCAACACGATTATCAAACTTACAACAATAAATTTTACTAATACAAGCCAACCCACCGAAAATCGTGAATCCCAATAGCGAGACAGACATTTCACATCTTCATCTATCCAGTTGTCTGCTACCGGCAGACTCCTTGATATCACGTATATGTGCTATGAGTTCAGAACCCCCCTCTTCCCTGTCCAACTCCTGCAGGCCAGACAATCTGACCTGAGTGTGACCTCCACACCACAGTCAGTAAACCGGTGACGTCATAATGAATATTCATGTTGCTCGCACCCCCTCCTTTTCGTACCAGCTTCACACACACGTGTTGTCAAGTCTGGAAGTCTGACGGTCTGATCTGACGGGGCAGGGTGACATTTCATGAAAAGTGGGTGAAAAATAAAATTTGTAATCTAACACTTTAAGTGTTTATCCCAGCGAACACGAGACGTTCACCCAAAGTTGGTTCAATGTTGGGCCCGCGTATATCTCTGGGATACATTTCCCATTCAACCCATATTTTGACAAGAAACACATACATAAATCACTTGTCATGTTGTTCCACCGTCTACGACGCTGGCCCAACATTGACTCAATATTGAGTCAATGTACATCACGTAGCATATTTTGAAGAAACATAGTATAAATGTTATACAAATGTTTTGTGTTTGTACATCGAAAATGAAGTCATTGATTTTGAGCTTTCACTTAATATTGTACACTTGGATTAAATCAGGTAATTTTCATTCAGTTTTATCTGGGAATTGCTGCCGCAATTTGTATAACATTTGTACAACGTCGGCCCAACGTCTTCGACGTTGGTCCAACATTGTACAAATGTTATACAATGTTTTTTATGTGTTTACTGGGTGTATAGATCTATTCACTTCCACATACCGTGCATACGTTCCTTTCATGGTGGGAAACATTACACAATAAATCAACAAAAGTGAAAGTTTCTAGGTTGTCAAGACTACTTCTCTTCTTTCATAGGATCTATCAACATGTCCTTCAGAATAGAGCCACTGTTTACCATGTATACAATATATTGTGGCCCCTGAATACATCAGACCATCGATAATTGGAGTGAACCACAGTGTTCGATTTCCAGAGTGCTGCCCGGGAGCGAGGTTCTATGGATATTCAGACAGGACTGCCAATTATTTCTTTGACTGCGTTCTGGTTCGCTTTAAGAAGATTCATTATTATTTTTTTATTATAGACATTGTACATATAAACATATATAGTGAATCATATCACCTCATGTTAAACATACACTGCAAATATGCTAAAAAAAAGCCTTATAAATGAGTCACCGATGAGAAAATAAATACTTTGAATATTCCTAGAATAGTTATTTAAAAAATATTATAGGCCCTATTGTCTATATAATATGAACAGATGAAACACCATACATTATTGTTACACTCGGCAGACAGGAGAGCGGTGTAATCAATGGTGATATAATTAATATTATACGATTTTCAAAAATAACGCATAACTGAAGACACCGTCTTAAGTAAGTTAAATCTGATCAGACATGATGTTGTTACAAAACTTGGAAGAATTATCAAATCTGGTGATAAATCGAAAGCAATCTCTATGAAAATAAAATGATAGTGATCATGATCATAGAAGCATCTCGTACGAAATGGAAGCTGCTTGAAATAAATGGAAGCACGATTTTTCAATTATGTGGCTGTGGTGCTCCACATCATTGATTTTGTTGAATAAAAAAGCTATTAACGTGATTAACTTTAATTAATTAAAAAAAACCCACTAAGCTGATAAGAATATTATTTCTAATCTCAGATGTCTCATGAGCAATAGAAAAACAAGAAAAAATGATGAATCAATATGATGTGACAGTAGGCCATATACTAAACCAGGTATTTATGCTGGGATCACTGGGCCTCAACCCTTTAACCTCCAAATTATTCAATTTGAATTTTCACCCACTTGAAGTTGTGATTCGCTGACGCGATTCACAACTGCAAGTGAGTGAAAATTACTCAGATTTGACAAAATGGAGGTCAACTGTTTTCAAATATTTATGTCACATTTTAGTTTGAACATATTTATTTCTCAATTGGAACAGTACCCAAAGGTAATACATTGTGGTTCCTCTCGAGGAGGCGATGGTCATCATGTTGATTTATAAACAAGAGCGGATCATCAGACAGGCACACACAGACAGACTCGTAGACCGCCTGATAGAGGTTGGCGGTGGCGTGACGAGGTGTGGGGTTCAGATCGGGAAGAATGGAAAGAAATAATGGTAAACACTATCTGTCACATTTTATCTTTAACATGTTCAGAAGGTGGTACATAATGTGCTAATAAAAAATGAAAACCCGAATATATGCGGCACCGGTGGTTGAAGGGTTAACAATACAATACGTGGGCTTATGATACCCTAGAATTACTATCAACATTTACCGATATTTTTCGATCCCTTTCAAAAGTGGTTGTGTACTAGAACTTGAATGGAAATGAAATGAATCGGGCTTTAGGCCACCTTTGTGCACATATAGGCTAAACTGGGCCAGGAGAACCTCCTGAGGATGGTGAGATGATTGAGATGACACTGTCCTCCAGACACAGGATTCGAAATTCGAGCCCTGGCGGTCTGAGGCCGAGCACGCTACCTCTCGGTCACGGAGGCTCCCCACAATACTGACTTTCACACGTGGATGGGGAAGAAACATTTTTGTTTCTTTCAAACCGCCGAGACCGGGAACCGAACCCCGAACTCTGGCGTGAAAGGCAGCGGTGCTAACCACTACCCTAGGGCCCCCGCCCAGAACTTGAATGGAAAGAAATGTTTTATATTTAGTCAATACAGATGTATTCATCTGCTGTTATAAATGTGTAAGTGAATCATTCACACTCCCACCCCTAAACATGTAAGGTAAGTGGGCGCACAATGCAATGGCACGGTGACGCATGCGCAACATGGTCAACGTCCATAGGAGTGGGGTCAGCTGTAGTGTAAAGCGTATAGACCCAGCTGCTCTAAAGCTGCCTGCTGGCTGGAAAGTTGGGAGATCGCGGGTTCGTTCCCCGCTCTGGCATTCAGGTTTCAAAAACACTTATTAGAAGTTCTTCCCTGCTCATTTCGTAAACAATGGTAAGCAGTGGTAAAGATTAAGTATTGTAGGGAGCCTCCGTGGCCGAGAGGTATGGTACTCATGTGTCTGGAGGGCAGTGTCATCTCACTCATTCTCCTGGCCAGGTTTAGCCTATAGGTGCACAAAGGTGGCCTAAAATCCCCATTCATTCTTGCGCTATTATACCTAAGTTTTGATTTAATTTACCACGTCGCAGAGACCGATGAGTGGGGGGTTGGTTCCAGTGTCTGATTAGCAGGTATTCTCAATAAACATGATAAACGCCTTGATGATTCAGCGCGTGTACGCCATCAACCTATGTTCTGTTCTCGTACTACGTGCACGTCACGCTGGAATCATTGAGGCCTGACGTAAGCGGTGGGGGGGAGATAATAATGGCTGTAAGAGTTCACGTGGCAGAAATCATCTCCTGGATTTAACGGTAACTGTAGTTCAACGGCGGTAAGGAAATTTATAACAATGAAAAATTTCGCACATTTGTACAGAAATACACGGTGTAGACATATTATTACATCGTTCTTTTTAAAATTATATTTAGGCGTTCCTGGAAATTTTGAATCCAACAAGCACAAAAGGCAGTATCTGCTTACTTTACAAACTTACTAGATATTGCCTGTTGGATTTGCAAAACAGAATAGCGGTATTCTGACGTGTACAATAAACGCAGGGTGAAACAATCGTGATACCAGGCCCACAAATAACCTAATTTAAATGTCAACCCCACGGTTCGCATTTCAAACAAATAATAGACGCCATTGTTCTGACATATGTTATAGGTATACTCCCATTTGATATATTTTAAATCTTACAGTGCGGGAATCGACTTTAGTCGTCAGAATCTGACGTCTACAGACGTCAGATTCTGACGATTAAAGTCGATATCCCCGCACTGTAAGGTTTAAACATACTACAGAATCACCTTGTCACAGTGAAATAATAAAAAAGCACAATGAACCTACTATGATTCTATAGTGTCGCAAACCTAACCCTTGAAGCGTTAAGTTATATAATTTAATTTTGACCCACTTGAAATTGTGTGCCGCGGGAGCGGCACATAATTTCAAGTGGGTCAAAATTAGTCACATATGCACAATCTAAATCAAAATATCTACAAATATCGCAAATTTAGTGCTCATATCTCATACAAATTTGCTGGTGTGAAGAACAAATAAAAAGATTGCAAACCTCGGTATGCGTGATTAGTACCTTATGGGTTAATCTAATAAACAAGTTTTGTTTATTCCTTTTTGGAACATAGTAGTGATGAGAACAAAAAGGGATTGCATTTTTTTCTAGCTCTTTAAATATATGAAAATTGACTAAATCCAAAATGGCCGCCATGTGTCCAAGATATTATCTATTTTACCATAACTTTTGAAATAATGAACACAAAAACGAGTATAATATATCGATTTGTATAGTTTTTAAGGCGAGAAAACTGATAACACTATTATATTTCACAAATAAACAGTTTGAACTCGATTTTTCTCGATTTTAACCAAAAAAAAACATGGCATAAGATATCTGCTACGTGTCTCAGAGAATGTGTGCTAGGCCTTGAACGAAATTTAGGATACTGTGTGGATGGCAGTGCCATCTGATACATCTCACCATGCTCAGGAGGTTATTCCCCTCTAGGTTAGGGCACGAGATGAAAATTTGGGTTCGGTGTGCAGACAGGATGAGCAAACTCTTAGTCTTGGAATACCTTTGTGGCCAAAATATACATTTGAATATACAAATTTTGCCGAAAATATCTAGGTTCCATACAGTTTCTATACATACCATTTACTAGGCATGTACAGATTTTAACAATTACACACCCTTTCTCACTAGACACAATGCTCGGGATAGCCTGAAAGTTTTAACAAGCTATCTGTCACTGTCTAAAAACATGAAAACCCTGCTTTTTGCAAAGCACATTCATCTAGGCGTAATGTTCGGGCCACAAAGCAGCTTTTGAATATCCACATGGTGCAGCTGGGTTATTTTATTGACCCTTGAATATGAAGTACATGTGATTTTCATAACCTTAGATATATGAAAAGTGTCAGTGTCACCTCTTGAAAATACATAAATCGGTACAGCTCTAATCATGCTAATACACCATGTTCACGTGAAGTTATCCTGGTCCAGTTTAGTCATAATTTACATGTGCAAAAAAATGTCCGAATACCCCAGTCATTCGTTCACTTATTCACCCAGTTATTTTCACCCCTCCCCCTAAGATATACATTATCAACAAATTTCTGAAATATTATTCAATTAATTACCATTTTTTAAATATTACATAACATTTAAAAATGTTCAATGCAAGGAGATACCAAAGGCAGTTACTAAAATCACACTCTGGCACAAAGTAAACTTCAGTTTGCAAAATATATTTTTTTTTTAATGACGATTTATAACGATAATGTAGAAGTATGAACTGTCTGTGATTCAAACGTCATCATCACATTTTAGAACCTCGACTCGAGTCGTGACCTCAAACATGTCGAACGTGAAGTTATATAATTATAGTATTAAGAATGCTGCCACAAAAGACACGTGAAAGTTACAATTTGTTTTTAAATTCTAGCAGCCAACGAATGCAATATTACAAAATTTATTAAACTTACCACATTATAATCTCATCTGCTTGATTCACCTATTTCATTTATCTGATATAACAATACCAGTCAGAATTTTTAATGTATTGCTGATTATATTATCGGAACTATCTGTTCTCTAAATATATATAGAAAAAGAAGATAATTAAAACAAAGTATGTTTAGAGTGTTTCTTAGAGTCTTCGCCTCAACTCTTAGAAAAAGGCTTCGACTGTACGTACTTTGGATTAACGTTTCACACGTGTTGCCATTACATAATTATGATAACTACATCTCTATAATATTTCTTGTATTATTTGTTAGTGTAATATCGAGGTATCAGTGAAAATTATTGTATCGATAACAGTTTTAATAAATTTATTAACATAACGCATATCACATACCGTATCCGTAATTATATGATACAAACATGGTCATAGCTATAACAGCTTTTAAACAACTACCGATTAGATAATAATTTTCGTGTTTTTTCAGAATAATTTTCTTTGATTTTAGATTAATTCATTCACATAATATGTACCGTACATTTATTTATTATGAATAATATTCTGCAATAACTTAATATGATTTATCGTAGTAGGGCAATAACTCTAACTCGATCCCAGACCCATACACGGCTAAGATCATCTTAACTTCAACACACTAGAATGTTGAGTCATCTTAACTTCAAACACTTTAAAATGTTGAGTAAACTTTTCAGACATACGTACCACAAGGCACAAGGATACATTAGGCCTGTTCCTAACTTACATTCCAGGAATTTCACAATAGCAATGCAAGATCCAGATAGTACTTCCGCCTTTTGCCATCACAATAAGACCGATGTTAGTTTCAACTCTACCAAATTGGAAGAGAAATATAGGCCTACCTACTATAATGAATTGAATGCTACAAATGAATAAAATATCGTTTGCGGAGGATAGTCTAGACTTGTATGATAGCTAATGTCAGAATTGGGTAATAATTGTTTTTGCGTAATAATTGTTTTATGTACGATGAGCTATTATTGGACCTTGCAAAGACCCTAAGTTGTCCTTGGTATAATATTTGTTTGGTACTGTAAAGGCAACCCCTGAAACCCGAACCAATATAAATCTTTATTTTTGTTAGCATTGGCCTACCCCTTTCAATTAATGTGTAAAAAATTACTTTTTTGCGTCAAATTGTGCAAGTGCTTGAGGACCCAGTATGGTATGACCTTGTTGTTGACGTTTTGCAAATAATCTTTATAATTATCTGATTATGGCACCGAGTTATTAATACCTATACGCACCTGCTGATCTCAGTAAATATCTTAATTTGAAAACTAGCTCAGTTATTCTTCCACTATTCTAATGTAGTGATGTAACATGACAGCATTTAACATTTTGGCCTTCAGAAGTGTTAGTTGTGCAGTTGACGTCTTGCAATTCAGAATTATGCGCAGAATATACCATAACTGGAATTAATTTATTAATGATGATGCGTAGTCTTACTACACACGTATAATGAATAGATGTGCCGGTACGTAATTTACTTGAGAAGATATATAATAAAGCTCATATTTATTTAATTATGCATTTATGCATTTTATGCATTATAATGATGTTGAATGATGATAGGATTTGTTTTATTGTAGTTCCTGATAAAAAATATTGTGGTTTGTTGCTCAAAATATAACTTCAGTGATTTCATGGCAGCCATTTTGAATTTCATGTTTTACAAAAGACCCACAAGGGTGAGAGCTCCACATCCGCCCAGATATCACCATAGGGGAACCAGCCAAGCATAATCAAAACAGAAAAAATACTATCAGCCAAAACAATGTTAGTCGCAGTTTCACTGCGATATCCGGTTGTTTTTGCTTATATTTGAATAAATATAGACTTTACAATATTTTTTCTTAAAACGAATGAACGAATTGGCTTTCTCATATCTGAAAACATAAGAATAGACATATTATTTATGTCTCTAGCGTATGTAGTTGCAAAGTTATTCGTAAATATGTTTATTTTTATATACGCTCGCGGCCATCTTGGGTCTCCACATTTTAGACATTTTATCGACCTTTAAAAAAATGCAATCCCTTTTTTTCTTGATCTTCATGATATTTTGAGTCAGAATCAAGTGAAAAAATCAATTTTAACAGACAAATGCACGAAAGTGTTATATGTGACATATGAGCCTACACTATGATACAAAATACTTTTAATTTTCCATTTTTAATACGAAACAGTATTTGTACAACATGTAGGCCTACAATAAATAGTTATCTCATGATCCGGGTCAGTATTCTCGTACACTTTACGATACATAGTGAGCTTCGGATTGGCCAGATAAATGTTCGGGTAGCACGACTCCCAGCCTCAGTTGACGCTCACGTGAATCGGTATGCGGGGGCTACAGCATAGGATTGGGTAGGAGGGACACCCGTCAACGTGCTCAATGCAGCGTTGTGTAAAATGGCCAAGGAGTTTTGTTGTCGACCGATTTTATGGTTGTTGATATTTATGTGACATGTGAACAGATCTGCTTAATAATGTACGTGCGACGGCTCTTTGAAACACAAGTTTCCTGCGTTACGCAGTCGTATTGGTATACAAATCGTGACGATAATTTGCATAGATTCCCCCGTTATTGATATTATTTTCAGGTATACAACTTATCACAGACTGATCATGGATGTTGCCCCTATGGAGCAATGTATTATACAGTGTAGGCCTAATATGACGATTCATGAATATATCATAACGTTATTCTGTCGGCCCGCGAACACACGAGAATATAATGCATACTGTATCAGATGAGATAGTTTTTTGGAAATTTGATCTTCACTTGTAGCCTATCATGTGTATATATGGGTCGTGGTAGTGAGAGTAGCTTAAACATGTTAAATTTGTACTTAAAAAAAAATTGTCATCACACATCCTTGTTAAATAAATATGTTCACAACAAAAAATCGCATCTGTAAATATGTAGATCATCGCAGTATGTAGATCATCAAAATATGTCCACCAAAACCCAGCTGATAAGCCTACGAAACGTTGTCCCAATGTTGTTTTTATGCTGGCCCACCGTTTGTGACTCTGGCCCACTATCAACTATCATTACCCAACATTTGACCAACTTCTCGTGTTTATATGGACACACCAACTAGCAGACAAAAGACGTTGAATCTATGCTGGCTGACGTTGGCCCAGCGTCTATGACGCTAGGCCAACGGTAAAACAACATTGATTCAACGCCTCGTGTTTGCTAGTGTGGGATTTCCAGATCTAAACAGTGATAACTACCCTCCTGGCAGCCACACTGTCGTATTTACTACTTATTTGAGTGGCAAATATGACACTCTGGTGGCCAGGAGTCAAATGTGACGATACAGAGCAAGGTGTGAGAATAATAAACATCGATAAAACTGTACAATCAACTGTTCATGCTCACTCAACCATGACCCCATGATCAATACCTCTTGCTCAGCACATAGTATAACACCACACAAATCTATTACCATTGATTACATAGAGAATCAACAATATATATAGACGTAATACTGATAGAACCTATATATATGAAAGTTTTTGATATAACCTGATAACCTACCTGTCATTGTGTAATCGTCAAATCTCATAATGCTTCAATAATTCACCCGGTTGAAGTTACGCTGCATTCTACGTGTTCATGAAATATCACAAATAAACATATCACAGGCTATAACTGCCGAGTCTGTCACTATAACGTCATGATAGCTATGTAAAACAAGCCAAATGGCGTGAGCAGATACAGTGAGATTGTAGTGGCAGTCTAGCGTACAAATACCGCCTATACTGTCAACTATAATAACGTGAGCTGGCTCTATCAGCGACCTTGCACGACAGGTATCAGCCAGGCCATGTATTTATATTGAGCTTACATAGCCACTACACGCAGTCGACAACTACCGTAAACCTGGAAAATTAACCAGGATCAACTTTTGCTAAATGGATAAGGCCTACTCTGCTCTGCAAAGCCACAAGGCAGTATCTGCTTACTTGTAAAGTAAGCAGATACTGCCTTTTGGCTTTGCACGTCAGTACTACACACCCCTATGTGGCAACGTTTATTAGGCGTCGCCACAACGTCGTGCGCCTGGGCGGAAGTTCTGACAATCAAAATAACAAAGATAGGGACCGCCCTTCAGCACTTTAGTGATGAAAGTTGTCAAAACCTTCTGCATCCCAGCAAACACAAAACATTTGTATAACATTTGTACAATGTTCGCCCAGCGTCGGAGACGTTGGGTCGCCGTTGTACAAATGTTATACACATGTTTTGTGTTTGCTGGGCTCAATCGTTATTTTGTCGAAAGAGCATAAAAAACTGATGATACATTTTAAAAGAGGCTCAGAGAAGAGCATTGTTAAAACACACTCCTACAGTGCATTAAATAATATGACTAATATGACGGAGCACTCATCAGCAAGACCTGTATTCTCCCCTGGGAGGTGAAATGGACCGTACACGACTAGGGGGTAACCAGGTATTGAGCGAAAAAAATCAGCACATGATATCTTCTTATCGCATTTTTTTCATATTATCTGCTGAATAATCAGGAACATTTTAAAATAAGCCTCACCTTAATTTCCTACTCAAATATAGTAACATAAATATTATGTTTCTACATCGAATATTAATTTGATGAATTGCCATGGTTTCCATTTTGCGGGCGCTTAGCATATTGAGCGAAATTTCCTGTCATATTTAATAACTTTTAACGATTATCTCAGTGAACACAAAACATTTGTATAAGATTTATACAATGTTGGACCAAGACGTTGGGCCGGCGTTGTATAAATCTTATACTTGTAAATGTTTTCTGTTAACTGGGATGTATCTGTGTATGGCGATTAAACAATGGAGATTGGGTAATCGTCCCGGCCCGCCACATGGCGCAGCAATGTATTATCGGCCATATTGAACCATCAATTGTTAATTTGAATTCGTGACCTGTAGGGATTAAACGCTCAATGAATGATGCAGCCATGGGGTCGCAACCCATTGAGTCCATCTTTCACAATAACACTTCACCAACAAACCGTCCCTTAGATAAAAAGGGTGTATCTGCCGCTTCATAGAGTGACGGATACAACCTTTTATATTCAAGGGGAATAAATTATGGTGGCTTTATCAGAATTCCACCCGCTGCTCATTCATTTACTGAGGGTATTTATATTGGTTGTCAACGCGACGTCACATATATAATGTACGGATATATCCTTTATGTAACAGTGTAAAATGTCCCGGTACCGGCGAGTCTATACATCTTGTTTGATTTAACCTGAATGTGCTGACATTATTTACCCGCACTATGGATTTTAAAATTGTGTTTTACTTCCTATAGATTCCTCCCATAAATGGCATATAAATTGTAATTCATAGTATACCTCCCCCCCCCCCCCTCCATGTGTGCTGGGTGCGCCCTGGCACACATTCTCCCAGTAAACACAAAACAAGCTGGGAGCATCACTTTCATCACTTTTCCAGAATACACGAGTCATTTTACCAATGTTGGTTTGAGGTTGGCCCACCGTCTACGAC